>CM056056.1:103520502-103553002 GCA_029574335.1 Rana kukunoris
CTACATCAGCCCATTGAATATCCCTGAAGTCGGATCAAAGTCGGATTGCCAAAATCCCCAAGTCCCCCCCCTAATTCAATACCAGATCCTTAGCAGAGCACACAAGCCCAGCCAGCCAGGAAAGGGGGTGGGGGAATAGCGAGCCTGAACCGTACCAGGCCCGCATGCCCTCAACATGGGGGGGGGGGTGGGTGCTTTGGCCCTGCGCCCCCACCTCAAAGCACCATTGGTTGTCGGGGTCTGCGGGGGGCTTATCGGAATCTAGGAGCCCCCTTTAATAAGAGGGCCCAGATCCCAGCCACTCACCCTATGTGAATGAGTATGGTGTACGTTGTACCCCTACCCATTCACCAAAGTGTCAAAAAAATAAAAACACACTACATAGGTTTTGAAAGTCATTTCTTAAGCAGCTCCGGGTCTCTTCCAACTTCTTCGGCCTCTTCTCTGCTCTCTCCGGTTCTTCTCCTGCCGGGGTCTTCTCCGCTTTCTTCTGCTAGCTCTTGCCCGGTCTTCATCGTCTTTCCTGGCCGGCCAGGCAGCTTGCTCGGACAAAGGGTCTGGTATGGTTTTGGGGGACCCCACACTTTTGTTTTTGTGTGTAAGGGGGGGGGGGGTAGCCTTAAAATCCAAACCAGACCCAAAGGGCCTGGTATGCTCGTGGAGGGGGAACCCATGCTGGTTTTTAAAAAAAATTTGGGCAAAGAGTTTTTTCTAAAGATTCATACCAGACACTGCCTGGTATTATCTGGGATCGAAGTCTGATCCCTGCTCATTGAAGTCGGACACATGTCAGACTTCAAGTCACAGGTCAAAGTCAGATCTAAAGTAGTACGATTGTCGGTGGTCATACCAGTGCGAACCCAGCCTAATGCCCGGTACACACAATCCGATTATTGGACAAATGACTGTACGTTTTTTTGTTTGTTTTTTGCATGCTAATCTCACGTTGAATTTGATGAGTTTTACTAAAGTCACTAAAATTCTCGTACGACAGAATACAAATTCGGAAGTGATTGTCATGTGTTGTAACGCATTTGTATTGCATTTTTTCGAACGACAGCTGTACTGATGGCATCGTCCAAAAAAGAAAAAATTCTGCGCATGTCTGATTGTCTGAGAATAATATCGGATGAACTGTCCGATTATTGTAATTGTTTCGAAAGCGGCATTTTTTGTATGATTTTTCGGATCGTGTGTACGGGGCTTAATGGCCCATACACACGATCCGAATATCGGCCGACGGATCGTACGACTTTTTTCGCTTAATAATCGCGAGTAAAATAAAATAGGTTATTAAACTCACAAAAATTATCGTACGATAGAAAAAAATGATCGGAAGTGATGTCATGTGTTGTAATGTATTTTGTATTGTATTGTCGGACGACGGCTTTACTGACTAAAACGAAAATCGTACGATCTGACATCGTACGAGGAAAATTTTCGAGCTTGTCCGATCGAATAATATCGGATGAACGGTCGTGATCGGCTGTCGAAAGTAGTGTACACACGATCCGAAAAATCGTACGATCCATCATCGGACGATCGTTTCGTCCGATATTCGGATCGTGTGTATGGGCCATAAGTCTTCACAAATCTGTCCAAAGTTCTAATACAGGTGTTAATAATTACAGCTCTGAGAAACTATCAAGAAAGTTCATCCTGTTGGAGACATCTGTGTTCCCCAGGCAAGCTCCAGTCCTATATTTTACAGTAGAATAAGCCATTTATCAGTAGACAATTGGAAATATTCATGCCTCTGGTCATTCCCAGTATTATTTCAGAGTGCACAGAAAGCAAGTCCCAATAATGGATTCAGCACTACAATGACAAAAACATGAAATAACATGTTTCTCTATCAAATACCATCATCAAATGCTGTAAGTTTGCACAAAGACACAAAACACATTGCCCTTAAATGAAATCTATTTTACATACAGCTAGCATAAATACCTGCATGTGCCTTGATCCCAGCCTCGTGTCACACTTTGTAGAGCAACACTCACACTGTGAGAGGGAAGGCCAATATTAGCAGATAGTCAGCGCATGTGCATGCAGCAGAACCTGACATGGACATGTGGACAGAAGGAGAGGGCAGAGCTGAACTTAGTGTATTGCTGCTCCTTCATGGTCTTATCAGTAGCCGGGGATAAGATGGCTGCCTGGAATGGCAGTGCATGTGACCTTTTTCAAAGGCAGTGCTTATGGACAAGTGGCCAATCAGTAAGCCCAAGCATGGTCACATAAGAGAGAGGATACATGACTGGTCGCTATAAGTCAGCCCCTTTTCAACCAGGGTGCCTTCAGATTTCTTCAGTGGTTCCTGGCAAAATGCCTTAAAATTGCCCAAAAATTGTAAACGAGCCAGCGGGTATATCAAGCCGCCTTTAAAGTTACACAAAGCCACGGGTTTTTTATTGTATATCATTACATCCTTCTAGTCACCGGCATCCTAACATCCAACAATGCCGTTTGTTGATAAGGGTGACCTTGGAGATTTTACATCAAGTGCAACATGGTAGGGCGCAGGTACAATACCATTTCTGGCAACGCAAGTCAGTGATTCGCTTCCCATCGCCAGTTGGCAAGGTGCATTGGGGTGCCATTCAGAAACAAATGACACGGCATCACACAAAAGCATACAGCTTACATTGCAGGGTGTTACGATAAGGCATCTTTCTCACTTGTGCGACTTGAAAGTCGTGCAATTTTGCCACGACCTGAAGCAATCATGCCTGTGTTAATCTTGAGATCTCTGGCCCCCCAAGTTGCATAAAATTTGGACCAAAGCAGTGCAGAAGCTACTTTGAAGTCGCTGCGACTTAAGACTCACAGATATGAATGGTACTCATTGGAAATCATATGGGTACGACTTGTCATGCAGGACAAGTCCACACAAGTGTGAAAAGGGCCTAATGCAATTGTGTGAATGAGATAAGAAAATTTGCGAAAGTATATGGAGGGACTAATCCACTGCCAATGAAATGCAACCCTAATGCTGACCACATAAAGTCAGACCTCCAAACGAGGCACAAAATGACGTTTCTCATAACCACTTCTCAGTTTCTTTCACTTCACAGTAACCAAAGTGACTAACTTGCAGATAAGCAGAACAACTAATGAGGGCGGTGGTTTTTAGCCGACGCTTTTACATTAATTGTAATTATATTTCTTTTCAGAAATGTTACATAATCACAAAAAAAAAAAAAAAGTAAAATAAAAATAGTTTCAAATGCTTCACTAATGTGGAGGGCAAACCTTACAAAAGGACATTGCTCTAAGCCAGGAGCTTCCAAACTAAAATAACGGTATAATAAAAAGAGAGAGTAACTTTACTTGACATATGGTAAAAGGGATAACATGATGTTTAAACCACAGGTTAAACATTCACAAATAGTTATGTAAAAATGACTCTGCAAAAGCCCTTAGCAAGAGTCAACGAATGCGAGAGAAACACTTGAAACGTGTTGTTAAACATAGGAATTACTATAGGCAGTTTATGCTTGCAAGCTTCCCCTAGTAGGCAATTCCATAAAACACAAGTGCCTGGCCAGGCCTTGCTCAACCGCTTCAGAAAGATGCCTGTATGATTGATATAAGAGTCTATGTTGAGAACGTTGGTGCACTTATTTAATTGTATCCAAAGGAAACAGGCGTTAATTAAACGCAGTCAAAGGGGTATGATGAACACAGATGCTGGTGAACCGAATGTCCAGTCAACGTCAGTCAATCCTGCTAGCGTGACTTTAGGATGACAAGGCGTCTTGGAGATGACGTGACTAAGTTGCTAGTCGTCTTCATTAAAGTAGTGAATAGTACGTGACTCTGTCTGAAGGAGAGTACTATTAACTTCTATACTGAGGTATTAATATTGAAACTTGGGCAAGTGCCCTCTCACACCCGAACTATTCAGTCCACCTGCAGCCTTCACAGGAACACACACCAAACAGTCACCGCTCCGCAACACACAATCTCCGGATACAACAGCTCTCTGCTGATACGTTGTCAGCTGGTGAGTTCCTCCGATCTTCTGGAAAACACGAGCCAGAGGCACTTGGGCCTGTTCCTCTCCAAATGGTGGGGTCTCTGGATGGATCCCCTTTCAGCTTCAGCCGCCTAGCCAATTGGCTGTGAAGCTTCTCCCCTGCTCCGCATAGGGAAGAACGCAGGTCCCAAGAGGACAGAAAACAGCTCCTCCCCATCAGGCTGTGCGGAGGCGTCATGTGTCCCAGGAGGGCAAGGCATTGTGGGAAGTGTGTAGTTTCAGAGGCGGCTCACTAATTAGGCAAATTAGGCAGTTGCCCAAGGCGCCTCGTGCTCACAGGGGCCTCCCTCGCGGTCGCCTAATTTGCCTAATTAAAAGTGCTGCTGCTGGCAGCTACTACCGCAACTTGGAGAGATAGCGGGTTGTTTTTCAGATGATCGCAGCTCACGGACGTACAGCTCCCGGATCAAGTCAGGAAGAGCCGCACAGAGCCAGCGCTGACACTCCTCCCCCCCCCCTCCTCTCCCCTCCCCTCACAAGCAGGAGAGGAGAAGAGAGCTGCTTCTGCTGGTCCTCCTCCTGTCTGCCCTGCTGACACACCGGGACCAGTGGGAGGGGGGGCATGAGAAACTGCTGAAGATGAAGCCAGCCAGTCACCGGACCTAGTCCCGAACTTCCGGCACAGCACATCACTCAACGGGGATTTCTCTTAGCTGTGTCAGTCGCTCTCTGGTTCCTTCGCCCGGCGCCTCTCTCCCCGCCCGCCTCGATGACCCTTTTCACATCTGGATTCCCGCGGTATACGATGAGAAAAACGTCTCTCAGCTTCGCCTCACAACTTTGTCTCTCACACCTTGCTTGTAGCGGCAGCTGATTCCCGCCAGTAAGGTAACATACATGGAGATGTACTGTGAGCTAATGGAGTCTCTGGTTGGTACTCTAATGTAAGGGGCATTCTTCTTTCCTTCCGCTCCCCGTGTACTGTGCCCACTTATCCTCCCCCTGTGCTGTGCCCTCCTGCTCCCTCCATTACTTTTCTCTCTTGCCCTTTGTCCACATACCCTCCCCCATACTGTATCCTCCTGCCCCAGTACTGTGCCCACTTACCCTCCCCCTGTACTGCACCATCCTGCCCCGGTACTGTGCCCACTTACCCTCCCCCTGTATTGTACCCTCCTGCCCCGTGTACTGTGCCCACTTACCCCTCCCGTGCCCTCCTGATCCCTGCTTTACTGTACCCTCCTGCCCCCTGCACTGTGCCCACTTACCCTCCCCCTGTGCTGTGCCCTCCTGCACCCTCTTTTACTGTACCCACCTGTCCCCTGTACTGTTCCCACTTACCCCCCCCCCCGTGCTGTGCCATCCTGCTCTCTCCTTTACTGTACCCTCCTGTGCCCTATACTGTGCCCACTTACCACCCCGTGCTGTGCCCTCCGGCTCCCTTCTTAACTTACCCTCCTACTCCCTGTGCTGTGCCCACTTACCATCTGTGCTTTTTCCTCCTGCTCCCCCTGTACTGTACCCTCCTGCCCCCTGTTCTGTGCCCAATTCCCCTTCCCCTGTGCCCTCTTCTCCCTTCTTTACTGTACCCTACTTCCCCCATGTACTGTGTCCACATACTCCCCCCCCCCCCTTGTGCTGTGCCCTCCTCCTCCCTCCTTTACTGTACCCTCCTGCCCCCTGTACTGTGCCCACTTACCCTCCTGCTCCCCCTGTACTGTACCCTTCTACACCCTGTACTGTGCCCTCCTCTCTTTTAATGTACACTCCTGCCTCCTGTATTGTGCCGACTTACCCTCCCCTCCATGCGGTGCCCTCCTGCTCCCGTGTACTGTACCCTCCTGCCCACTTACCCTCCCACTGTGCTCTGCCCTCCTCTTTCCTTTAATGTACACTCCTGCATCCTGCACTGTGCCCACTTACCCTCCCCCTGTGCTGTGCCCTCCTGCTCCCTCCTTTACTGTACCCAACGGTCCCCTGTACTGTGCCTACTTACCCCCCGTGCTGTGCCCCCCTATTCCCTGTGCCCACTTAACCTCCCCCTGTGCTTTTACCTCCTGCTCCCCCTGTACTGTGCCCACTTCCCTTCCCTGTGCCCTCCTTTACTGTACCCTCTCTTCCCCCCATGTACTGTGTCCACATACCTCCCCCCCCTCTGTGCTGTGCCCCTCCTGCTCCTCCTTTACTGTACCCTCCTGCCCCCTTACCCTCCCCCATATTGTGCCCTCCTGCTCCCCCTGTACTGTACTCTTTTACACAACCATGTACTATGCCCCTCCTCTCTCTTTTTAATGTACACTTCTGCCCCCTGTATTGTGCCCACTTACCCTCCCCTCCATGCTGTGCCCTCCTTCTCCCCCCTGTACTGTACCCTCCTGCTCCCTGTACTGTGCCCACTTACCCCCCCCTGTGCTCCTGCCCCTCTCTCCTTTATTGTACATTCCTGCCCCCTGCACTGTGCCCACTTACCCTCTCCCCCCGTGTGGTGCCCTCCTGCACCCTCTTTTACTGTACCCTCCTGTCTCCTGTACTGTTCCCACTTACCCTGCCCCTGTACTATACCCACCTGCCGCGGGACTGTGCCCACTTACCCTATCCCTGTATTATACCCTCCTCCTGTACTGTACCCTCCTGCCCCGGGTACTGTGCCCACTTACCCTCCCCATGTGCTGTGCCCTCTTACTCCCCATGTACTTTACCCTGCTGCCCACTGCACTGTACCCACTTCCCCCATGCTGTGTCCTCATGCTCCCTTTTTTGCTGTATCCTCCTGCCCCCTGTACTGTGCCCACTTACCCTCCCCATGTGAGGTGCCCTCCTGCTCCCCCTGTACTGTGCCCACTTACCCTCCCCATGTACTGTACCCTCCTGCCCCAGTACTATGCCCACTTATTCTCCCCCATACTGTGCACACTTACCCCTCCCGTGCACACTTACCCCTGTGCCCTCCTGCTCCCTGCTTTACTGTACCTCTCCTGCCCCTGTACTATGCCCACTTACCCCCCCCCCCAACGTGCCCTCCTGCTCCCTGCTTTACTGTACCCTCCCTCCTGCCCCCTGTACTGTGCCCACTTACCCCCAGTGTTGTGCCCTTCTCCTCCTGTACTGTACCCTCCTGCCCCAGTACTATGCCCACTTATTCTCCCCCCATACTGTGCACACTTACCCCTCCCGTGCCCTCCTGCTCCCTGCTTTACTGTACCCTCCTGCCCCCTGTACTATGCCCACTTACCCCCCCCCCCCCACCGTGCCCTCCTGCTCCCTGCTTTACTGTACCCTCCTGCCCCCTGTACTGTGCCCACTTACCCCCAGTGTTGTGCCCTTCTCCTCCTGTACTGTACCCTCCTGCCCCCTGCACTGTGCCCACCTGCACCCTCTTTTACTGTACCCTCCCGCCCCCTGTACTGTGCCCACTTACCACCCTGTGCTGTGCCCTCCTGCTCCCTTCTTTACTTACCCTCCTACTCCCTGCGCTGTGTCCACTTCCCCTCCCCCTGTGCTTTTTTCTCCTGCTCCCCCTGTACTGTACCCTCCTGCCCCCTGTTCTGTGCCCAATTCCCCTTCCCCTGTGCCCTCTTCTCCCTCCTTCCCTCATGTACTGTGTCCACATACCCCCTCCCCCCCTTGTGCTGTGCCCTCCTCCCTCCTTTACTGTACCCTCCTGCCCCCTGTACTGTGCCCACTTACCATCCCCCATGTTTTGCCCTCCTGCTCCCCCTGTACTGTACCCTTCTACACCCTGTACTGTGCCCTCCTCTCTCTTTTAATGTACACTCCTGCCCGCTGTAATGTGCCCACTTACCCTTTCCTCCAAGCGGTGCCCTCCTGCTCCCCCTGTACTGTACCCTCCTGCCCCCTGTACTGTGCCCACTTACCCTCCCGCTGTGCTCTGCCTTACTCTCTTCTTTAATGTACACTCCTGCGCCCTGTACTGTGCCCACTTACCCTCCCCCTGTGCTGTGCCCTCCTGCTCCCTCCTTTACTGTACCCACTGGTCCCCTGTACTGTGCCTACTTACCCCCGTGGTGTGCCTTCCTACTCCCTGTGCCCACTTACCCTCCCCCTGTGCTTTTCCCTCCTGCTCCCCCTGTACTGTACCCTCTTGCCCCCTTCCCCTGTGCCCTCCTTCTCCCTCCTTTACTATACCCTCCTGCCCCCTGTACTGTGTCCACATACTTCCCCCCTGTGCTGTGCTCTCCTGCTCCCTCCTTTACTGTACCCTCCTGCCCCCTGTACTGTGCCCACATACCCTCCCCCATGTTGTGCCCTCCTGCTCCCCCTGTACTGTACCCTTCTACACCCTGTACTGTGCCCTCCTCTGTCCTTTAATATACACTCCTGCCCCCTGTACTGTGCCCACTTACCCTCCCCTCCGTGCGGTGCCCTCCTGCTCCCCCCTGTACTGTACACTCCTGCCCCCTGTACTGTGCCCACTTACCCTCCACCTGTACTTTATCCTTCTTATACAGTTAATTTTTATCACTTGAATTATCTTTCCCATTATGGGTGTGAGGGGGGCCTCGTGCCTAAGTTTTGCCTAAAGCCTCACAAAGCCTAGAGCCGCCTCTGTGTAGTTTGTTCCTAACAATTGTCAATGGAGTCCGTTTCTCCTGGTACCTCTAGTCCCACAATGCATTGCTTTTAAAAGAAAATAAAACACATATGTCAACGTGACTGGAACTCTGGTGGGGATTTGAAGTTATATTACTATCAGTAGTTAGTGATAGTATGACCCCGTTACACAAGATTCATTTAAATATTTAAAACCTATAATAAAAGGCCTGGGCCTATTAATCCACAAGTGTGATTCCAGTTTTTCATTTATTAACTACTTGCCGTCCCTGCCCTGTTGTTTTACGGTGGCAGGTTGGCTCTCCTGCGCGTGAGCCCGTAGCTCTACGTCGGCTCTTTAAGCGGCCACTAGGGGGCTATCGCGATTGCTCGTTACAGAGCGAGGAGCGGGAGAGAAATGCTGATCTTCTGTTCATACGATGTATGAACAGAAGATCAGTGATTTCCCCTAGTGAGGCCACCCCCCCATACAGTTAGAACACACCCAGGAACATACTTAACCCCTTCCCCGCCCCCTAGTGTTAACCCCTTCACTGCCAGTGGCATTTTTATAGTAATCCAATGCATTTTTATAGCACTGATCGCTATAAAAATGCCAATGGTCCCAAAATTGTGTCAAAAGTGTCCACCATAATGTCGCAGTACTAAGAAAAATAATAATACGCTGATCGCCGCCATTACTAGTAAAAAAAAAAAATATTAATAAAAATGACATAAATCTACCCCCTATTTTGTAAACGCTATAATGTTTGCGCAAACCAATCAATAAACACTTATTGCGATTTTTTTTACGAAAAATATGTAGTAGAATACGTATCGGCCTAAACTGAGGAAAAAAATACGTTTTTTTTATATATATATTTTTGGGCGATATTTATTATAGCAAAAAGTAAAAAATAATGATTTTTTTTTAAAATAGTCGCTCTATTTTTTGTTTATAGCGCAAAAAATAAAAACCGCAGAGGTGATCAAATACCACCAAAAGAAAGCTCTGTTTGTGGGAAAAAAGGACGCCAAATTTTTTTTGGGAGCCACGTCGCACGACTGCGCAATTGTCAGTTAAAGCGACGCAGTGCCGAATCACAAAAAGTGCTCTGGTCATTGGGCAGCAATATGGTCCGGGGGTTAAGTGGTTAAATATTGTATTTTGGTTCTGCCTATGGTCCCATTATGTTTACTAATAACTAATGTGCCTGTCTGATTTGATACAAACTGAACAGATTTTTTTTTTATCAAATTACCTTACTCAAAGCATTGCAAGAGTAACACCCACAAATAAGCCGACTTTATTGGAGGTCATAGAAAATCAGAAAGGAAAACACTTTACTCAAAGTTCAAGGAGATATAGACAGATAGATATAGATGTAGCTCCTGGTTACTTCCAAGAACCGGTGCTAGTTTAAATTTAGAGGGGGTCAAAGAGCCAAGTAGCTCTGACCAGTCTGATTTGTTTAAATTTGGTCTCTCTGTCTTGGCTGTGGGCTGGTTCTGTCGCTTCTGGGGTTAGAACACACCCAGGGAATACATTTAACCCCTTTCTCACCCCCTAGTGTTAACCCCTTCAATGGCAGTCACATTTATACAGTAATTAGTGCATATTTATAGCACTGGTCACTGTATAAATGTGAATGGTCTCAAAAATATGTCAAAAGTGTCCGCCGTAATGTCGCAGTTCCAATAAAAATAAATAAAAAAATAATAAAATTGCAGATCGCCGCCATTGCTAGTAAAAAAAGATATCATAATTCTGTCCCCTATTTTGTATGCACTATAACTTTTGCGCAAAGCAAAGATTTTTTTTTTTTTTACAAAAATACGTAGAAGAATACGTATCGGCCTTAACTGAGAAAAAAAAAAAAGTAAAAAAAAAAAATTGGGATATTTATTATAGCAACAAGTAAAAAATATATATTTTTTTAAATTGTCACGCTTTTTTGTTTATAGCGCAAAAAATAAAAACCGCACGGGCGATCAAATACCACCAAAATAAAGCTCTATTTGTGGGGAAAAAAGGTTGTCAATTTTGTTTGGGAGCCACGTCGCACGACCGCGCAAATGTCAATTAAAGCGAAGCAGTGCCGGAAGCTGAAATTTCGCCTGGGCACGAAGGGGGTTTATGTGCTCAGTAAGCAAGTGGTTAAGGAGGATCATCTCCGCTATCTCAATCCTAAGGAGGGTCTGCGGCAGAGACTTTTTCCTAAGTTCCGAGTGATACTCTGGCTGCCAGGTCAGTGAGAGAGGCCTGTTCAGGTACGCTATACCCACTTCGGCAGGAGTGGCGAAAGAAGTGTTACACATGGGAGCAGGACTGTTTCCCTATTGCTACGCCTGAATCTGCTATTCCTCCTACTGAATCTCTACCTTTCATCACAAGTTTTATTGTTTTTACCAGGCTGGGTAATAAATAGCACAGAAAAAAAAAAGACACCTGTCGTGGACATTCCGTTACTACTACTTTCACCATACACCCCTAGGGGGCGGAGGAGCCACGAGGTAACATGCCACCCAAAACAAACCAGCAGCTCATTTGGGGGTAGTGCTACATAGATATATAAAAAAATTAAATACTACTTTTGGTTGCTGTAAGCCTCACAAGCCCTTGTTTAGATGGGGTCCATGTGTCCCCAGGCTGCTGTACTATGGAAAAAATGAAGACAAGTTACCACCTACGATCGTAGCACAACATAATGAAAAGAGGCACACTAGACTCAAGCTAGCAGAACACATAAAAGGAAAACTACTTTCACTAACAGGAATCCTATACACTACACCCAGCTGTGTCAACTTTGCTGAGGTTTCAGTCTCATGACCCATGGTGATGCAGATTCTCTTGGGAGGTGGGAGGCTCTCAAATCAGCAGAGCTTCTGTCATGATTCCACGGCTGAGGTCTTAGCACAGGTCACCACTACCTGTATGCTTTTAGATTTTTATTTAGGGTGTACAGGGCAAGTATTAATATGGATTTTAGGGTTATTTTTGCAAAGGAATTTTTGCCTTAATGCCAGGATAGGGAATATTTTAGTTTCTTGCTGGCAATCGCCTCATTTGCTACACACTGATTTCAGAATGTTATAAATGCGGTACTTAAAGAGGAACAGCAATTTAATGCTAGCCATACAGCTAGCATCGCACTTGTGAACAAGTTCTCATGATGACACTGTGACTGCTGTGGCAGTGATCAGGGACACTATGCCTGTTGTGGATCAGGGACAGTAGTCTTTGTGTTGCGGTGATCAGGGACACAGTAATTTGTGTGGTGGGGATTAGGGACAAGTAACTTGTGCAGCGGCGATCAGGGACACTGCAAGGCCCCTTTCACCTGACCGAGTTGGTGCGGCTGCCAGATTCTTGTGGCAAGAAGCTATAAATTCTTGTTGCTGGAATGACCAGGTTATACAAACCTATTTGCGTGGAGTCACACACAGAGCAGTTACCTGCGATTTGGGATAGATTTCCGAGCTCGGACACAGCTGACTGCAGCTGCTACCAGCCCGCCATTAGTTTAACCACTTGGGCACTTAAAGCGGAGCTCCACCCTAAAGTGAATTTGCACTGATCGGCACCCTCCCCCCCTCCGGTGTCACATTTGACACCTTTCAGGGGGGAGGGGGGTGCAGATACCTGTCTAAAGACAGGTATTTGCACCCACTTCCGGCCACACGTCTCGGGCAAAAGACGGGTATTTTCTGACATCCCGTCCATCCCCCATTGTGTTTTGGGAACACTCGGCTCCCAGTACACAGCGGGAGCCAATCGGCGGGCGCAGCGCGACTGGTGCATGCGCCATAGGGAACCGGGCAGTGAAGCCGGAGCACTTCACTTCCTGGTTCCCTCACCGTGGATGGAGGGCGGAGACAGCAGAGGTGTACGAGCGACTCTGCTCGTCCTCTGCTGACGCGCCCCTGGACTCCAGGACAGGTAAGTGTCCAAATATTTATAAAAGTCAGCGCAGCTGCAGTATTGCTGTAGTCTGGCTTTTTATATTTTTTTTTGAGCAGACATCCACTTTAAAACCCCTTTCTGCCCAGACCAAATTTTTAACCTTTAGCGCTGACGCATTTTGAATCAATTTAATCGCGGTACACGTACAACACAGTACCCCAATCATATTTTTATCATTTTTTTTCCCACAAATAGAGCTTTATTTGGTGGTGTTTCGATCACCTGTTTTAATTTTTTGCGAATATATAACACAAAAAAAAATTACAATTTTGGAAAAAAAAAAAAAAAACACAATATATTTTTTACTTTTGCTGCTAATAATATCCCACTTCTTTTATCTCTACATATTTTTAGTAAAAAACAAATAAAATATAAACAGAAATAATATAGCGTATATTGATTATGTTTGTCGCAAAAAGTTATAGCGCCTGCAAAATAGGGGAGAGAGTTTGTGAAATTTTTTGGTGGCAATCTGCGATTTTTATCAGTCAGCTCTCTTCGTATACATTACTAAGACATCTGACTTTTTGACACAATTTTGGATTACCATATTACAGCGCAATATATACAAGCGAACACATTTTAGCCATATGAACACCCTTTGTTGCCACTGTTGGATGAGGTTGTGACCGCTAGACCTTAGCTTTTGCCTTTATATACATACATTTGATCGGCGATACTCCAGAGCGCACTCGGAGGAGACTGATTTTGTGGTATATAGTGAGCTAAAAATCTGCACTGATTATGTACTGTATATAATGTAACTGGACAGGGCAGTGGAATGGTAAACACTAGGGGGTGAGGGGGGGTTAAATGTGTTTCTGGTGAGCGAGTCTTACTGTGGTGAGAGGACTGGGAGGGTTCTGTATCTACAAGAAGGCACAGCATCAATCCTCTTCCCTCTGACCCCTGACAGGAAGATCTGTAGTTTCTGTGTTTACACACAGAACAGTACCATCATCTATCGTGCATTCTGTAAGTTAATGCCGATCGCAAGTACCGGCGGACCATAGGCGAGCCAGGCACAAGCGGCATTATGTGACCAGGCGGACGGCGCATGGGGAATTACAGAGATAGAGCATCCAGGGGAATGTTTACACAACGAATAGTCATAGTGGTGACGGTAATCGCAATCTTTGTCTATAGCGTGTTCTCACTGTGTG
Source organism: Rana kukunoris (assembly GCA_029574335.1). NCBI lineage: Eukaryota > Metazoa > Chordata > Amphibia > Anura > Ranidae > Rana > Rana kukunoris. The sequence continues at coordinate 103,534,163 of CM056056.1, forward strand.
TAATCTAAATGGGCTGATCCGCGGTGGCTGCTGATTGCATAGTAACCTGCTTCCTGCTGACAAAAATAGCTTATAATTGAGGATAACCAGTGTGGATGGCACTCACCATTTTAGCCTTACGTTGTATGAGAAGGGTGGTAACTTGTGGCTGTGAGGCTTGGGGTGACACTGCGTGTGATTTGGTGCGTGAGTAGGGAGGACAATTATTGATATATTGGACAATTGCATCTTATGTTATCTGATATTTATTTATCTTACATACCATCACCAAAGTATGCAAACGGTCACCACGTTCGGATATCGGATAAGTCCTTGAACCAGGCTTTGTTGTATCCACCATTAGTAACATAGTGAGAACACATGAATCTTCTTGGGATGACTGTGGGTGAACAAAAGTGGTCGTTTTGTGGCATCAGTTATAACTGGTTTCTTTCATCATTTGCTTGGTTAAATTGGAAATGACTGGAGTGGAAATGAGTGGTAGTGTTTAATGCTATACATGTGTAGCTGTTTGTGTGAGTCACAATATAACTAGGTCTGAAGTACTTTGTAGTTTAAAGATACATTGAGTCACAAGTGTGTGTGTACAATGACTAGGTTTTATTAAAACAGTCAACAGTATGTGTAACATTAAATGACATTAAAGATTAATACAACACACGTGATGTGATAGGAATAGAACGTCTGCAGCACCTACCAAGTTTTAATTAGTCACAGAAATTCCAGCACACTAGTATCCTGTGAAGGAATCCTGCCATCAGTTGCACAGACTTGCTTGGCTTCCTGCCAGTAGTTGCGTGCCTACGTCATACGCATGCTCCTGTACACAGCGTTTCCCACAGCACTCCAGTACGTGCTAAAAAGCACAATATAGTTCACGTGCAGACTGAGACGTCGTCTTCCCTGCCCGGGGAGGTACGGCTCTCGGGTCCTAGTGCCGCTAGGTTAGCCTATTGCCTATACTGACTATAAACAGATGTACTAACAGCTGATCCTGGACTCTCCATAGTTAATACTATAAGGGTCTGCACACACTGGGCTTAAAAACACACCAGTTCTTTTGTCAGAAATAAACGCTTATATACAGCGATTTTGTGAACACGTAGGTGTGTTTAGCGTCTCTAAAAAGAAATTAAACAAGAGGTTTTTTTTCTGCCTCTAAACGTCCTAATGTAGATATAATAGAATAAACACTTTTACCCCCTTCCTGCCCAGGCCATGACTATGGTATACCAGATATAACCTTTACTGCTAGGACACACTGTTTATACTCCCCCTTAAACCTTTAATAATAATGAGACCACCACTGTAACTTGGAGTAAAACTGGCCGTAGCAGCCTCCTTTATTTTAGATAACATCCAATAATAAATAACATATATAAACCATATAATTCCTGAGAAAAACAGTTCTTCTCATACTAGTGCTGGACTTTGCAGGCACCACTAACACTGACTTGTAAAACCTTTTAACATTATAACATTTTATTGGCACTGCGGTACCTCACCTCTGGTCATAGGCCTCAAGCGACAAGCTGGCTCAGAGACGACCACTGACCGCAGTGCCCCCATTAACCAACATTCCAGCTAACACCTTGGTAGACTGGAAACCACACACACCCTTCAGAACCCATACCACCTCTGGGTAATGGCATCCATATTTTGGGGTAATTTCTTTCTCCTCGCAAAGTCCAAACACCCGCCACCAGCACCCAAAGGTAACCCCTTGCCTTTGGGCGCACCTCCACCACCCTCAATGCTTGATGTACCCCATCCTACGGGCCCAACCCCCACCATATCGATACCAACATCTGTGCAGTAAACTCCATCACTCCTAAGGTATCTTCATGTAGACACCTCCAACTCCCAGATGCCTGACGGCCAGGACCCCGTTTCTACTTACAAACCACATTTGGTTGGCACTGCATTATCTAACCCCTGGTCATAGGCTTCAAGACGACAGGCTGGCTCAGAGACGACCACTGACCGCAGTACCCCCACCACCTCTCTGTCCATCTTCCACCAAGCTCTTTTTCACCCCCTCCGCTGTCTGGCCATCCTCTATGATGTCCTAGCCACCATGACCAATCATACCACTATCGTATCCGGGAACCTCACGACCCCAGCATTGACCTCACCCCCTAAATCATTTCTCCTACATGGAGAACCAGTACCTCCAGTGGTCGGTCCCCAACGTGCAAACCTGTGCACTTCCGATACCACTCTACCTTCCACATCATTCCTGGGAAACGCAACCAATGTACACAAGCCTGCAGTCTCGGGACCCCCAGATGTCGACCCACCGGTCGCACATACACTCTCCAAGCCCCACCCCAATCTCCGAAGGAGTGGCCCATAATCCATACCAATCCTGAAAGACAGTAAGCAACCTATACAACCATTGATGCAACCACCAAATTACCCCTACGCCAGGCCCACCAACCATTGTGGCCTGCATCTAGTCGAAAACCTCTTTCGACTCCCACCGCCCTATCCCCTTGACTGTTTCCTCATCAAGACGATCACGTGCAGCCTCTGCCTCTGTCGCTGCCCCAATCCTAAGGGAACGCCAGGGAAATTCTTCTCCACTAGGCCCAAACCCTGCCACGAACTGATACCGTGACCCTGGAGCCCCCTACTTATGTAACCAAACTGAACCGCCCACCTTCGGGGTACCTGCCGGAATTCCCCACCAGCCCGACTGGGCAAAGGTCTGAACCCACAACAGTGACCACCTGCACTGACTTACCTCACCCCCTCTGATCCGTTTTGGATCTGCTTAGAAGAGTTGTGGCCCCTTCATGAGCCCCCCCACACTTCAGCAGCCACCTTGAACTGTTTCTTGGAGGGGCTAACTAACTCGCCCACCCCAAATGCTCCAAAGATATTTGCCAGACCAAAACACTGCCGAAACGACACAACCCCATACCGGATAAACACAATGTCCCCACATTCCCCATAACACCTCTTAAGATGTAACGATACTGGGTGCCGAGTCGTACCTGCTGGCTGTATCCCTTGAGCGCTTTGTCGCACCCAAAAACCATAGTAAAAATTCCAGGCACCATAGCCACTCAAACGAGAATACCCAGACTGAACAACTTTTCTTATCGAGTACCAACTGTGACATCCCAGACTCTATGTTCCTGGACAAACAATATCGAATCAGGACCCATACCTCTGGACCGCCGCCAGCTGCATCTCCGCCCCCCGAACCGCATCTGCCATACCAACCAGACCTTCTCTTAGGCCGCCCATGTTTCCTCACCTTACCGACCTTCTGTGAGATGATTCAAACTGAATCCTCCACTCACACGCTGGACAGGGGACCACTTGCTACTCTGCCTAACGCACCAAACCAGAACCTGTCCCCACTGCAAACGGGACAAGGCGTCCGCGCACAACCTTGTCCACTCCCGGTATAACCCCTGGAAACAGCGCAGCTCCAGGTGCCGCAAGAGACGAATAACCGGGGAGAGGAGCCATCACCCTGTTGAACACCTTACCAGATTATCACCATGTAAACAGACCGGATGGCAGGGCCCCCATAATTACACCGCCAGCACTACCGGAAAACATTCCAGCCGAACCAAGTTCTTAGTGAACCCTCCTGGCACCAGGACTGGGGCAAAGGACCCACCCTACACTGTCCCTGCAAGAATGCACCAAAGCCGAACCCCCCCCCCGGCCGCATCTGTGAACAGTTCCATGTCAACATTGCTGACCGGACCGAACATCCACAGAGCCGTACTGTTAGAGGACTCCAAAACGGAGTGACAAACCGACAGGTCTTCCTTGTGTTCCTTCACCAACCCACAAAGTGTTTGGGTGACTTAACCCCCCGCCGTGCTTTGCCGAGCGGCGCGCACAAACGACTTGCCCCCATAGGAAGAATAAGACACACGAAAATAAGTTTTCCCAGGAGCGACTGCCGCGCTCAGATTTGTACTTTCTGTGAACCCCAATATCTCGGCAATTTTTGCCGTGAGGCTTTCCAGTGTGTCCCATGGTAATCTGCACTCCATTGCCTCCGAGCCAATTACTATGCCAAAAAATTGCATGACCGACTTCGGCCCCTACCTTTTCTCGGATGCCAGCGGCACCCCACATCGCTCCGCAATGCGTTCCAGAGTGGCCAAAACACTGGCGAGATACGCGACCCAGCCGGGCAATCGCTGAGGAAGTCGACCCGATAGTGGACCAAGGAGTTCACTCCAGCCACCTACCGACCCCCACCCATTCTAGAAACAAACTAAACTGTACCCACAAGGCACATGAAACCGAGCAACCCACCGGTACTCACTTGTCCCTCTTGAGCTCCCCCTCCCAGTGACAGACCAATAGCCGGAAACTATCCGGGTATACTGGGAGAAGCCGAAAGGCAGACTCGATGTAAGGCTCGGCCATCACCGCCCCTCGACCATACCCCTGGACCCAATCAACCGCCCCATCAACTGAGGCGTAACATACCGTACACAATACCCCGCGCTAATAGCCTCCTCGTTCGGCCTTATTCGGCTCGTTTGTTTGGCACCCACCCCAAAGGGGAAAAACAACCAAACTCATATGAAGGGGGGGGGGCGGGAGAGAATGGGCACCCTATTCGGCCCAGAGCTACTTCCTACCGCAGTGTATCCGAACAACCACCGCAGGGTGACGTAGCGCGGAGCACCAATTGTTAGGCATGGGGGGGGGGGGCCACCCCCAGCTTGCAAGGAATGCTAAAACCCTCTGAAACCCCCCCCCCCCCAACGACCGGGAGCAGCCGCCCTGTTGGGTGCTTACCGAGAAACGGTCGCATCCTCTACACCATCACCGTAGTCCTCCCTCTTACTCATAAAATCTCCAGGACATACCTTGCCTTGCTCACAAAAACCCAGGAAAGAGGGATGGTTACCACCGCAGCTGGAGACCTCGTGCTTGAACCGGCAGCACCCCCCAAACTTGCAGTTACCTCTCAGTACACTGCCAGCAGACCCCCTTTTTCTGTCCGGCCGACTGTCCCGGGGAAAAGGTTACACTGCCCCCCCCTGAAAAAACGTTGCGTGCGTACGTGGGGCCGACATTAGCTGCATCCCAAGGCCAAAGTCCTCGGTCCCTCCACCTACATGGCCGGTCCCACCGCCCTGCATTGCCTGAACAGTTCGTCGCAACGGAGCCCTCCCCGTGCCTCCGTAACACAATAGGCCTCGCTAATCGCCTCCTGTTAACTGAAAAGCCCTGAACAGTGTTCAGATCAGTTTTCCCCTCACTGATCACGCTCGCCCCCGATCGAGTACGACTGCGATTACTACGCAAAAAGTCCTGGGTCTAAACCTATACCTCCTTTGCTTCATCCTCCTTTTTGGACTCAGGCTAAACCATGACCAGGTTAACTTCTCCAGAGGCAAATGCGCAAATACCTCTACACAGTCGCTCTTACAGCTCTCCTCTCTCACCTCCTGCATAAATGTGAACCCCCGGGGTACCCTCATCACAAGTATACACTTCCCTCTTTTGCGTCCGACAACTGGACCAGATCCCTCCTTTTTGCGGAGTCTCCCGCCGCCTACACCTTAAACCTGGAATGCCCAGCGTCACTAGCCCCCAGCCACCGCACCCAAGATGCTGCAGGGCCAACGTCGGGATTGTCCCCCCCCCCAATGATAACCAACGATACCAACCCTACAAACAACTGATGCACACCTGTATCCCCTCCCACCTTTTTTTTCCCTGGCACTAGGCCTTGCCTCACTACCCCCCCCCCCCCCACTCCGCCACTGCGGGCACTACAAACGACTACGGGGACCCCCCTCTGTCCCTCTACCAACAAACACCAGCATTTTGTAACAAAGTAGAAATTGATGAAAACAACTTACCGGGCTGCCTGGAAGCAAATCCCACCAGCCGAAGCACTTGTCTCCCTCGCAGCGAACTCCGTCCTGGGCACGAACTCCCCCTCCGAACGAAAACTCTGGGCCAGAAGTCCCCCTTCAGATGATGGCCCCACCAGGCGACTCGGGCCTGGCGGCCGAGGGCCAGAGCTGGCAACGCTCACTCAGCGCACTCTGGACCCGTGCACGGATTTCACCGACGCTTTTCTGGGTGCCTCACGTCTCGCCGTTGTCTTCCACTCCCACACGCCCCTCACCTCTGGGCTGGATTGGAGGTGGCTAGCCGCGTATGGCAAGGGACTAGCCACCACCGATGCGAACCGATCTCCCTCGCCGAGGCTCCTGCACCACCGGTGCACAACCGGGGTGAGAGCCCACAGCAGCCTTCATCAGCATGCAGGGCCAGGCCTGGCCGCCGACTTGGAGCCATAGCCCCCCCCCCATGCCTTGTGGGGCCTACAGGCCCGCCGCTGTACCTTTTTGCTGAGGCCCAAGGTGGCCCGAGCTGGGCTCCCATCCCGTCTATGCTGGCTCCTGGATGACCCCCCCGAAATAGCGGGTGCCCCCCCCCCCCCCCCCCCCGCGCGCGGTTGCTGCCGCGGAAATCGCGGGTAGCCCGCCCCCCCCGCGCAAAATGTCGGGTAGCCCCGCCCCCGCGCCCCCGCGGATCGCGGGTAGCCCCGCCCCCCCGCCCCCGGGGTGCCGCGGGCAGCCCCGCCCCCCCGCGGGTGCTGCAGAATCGCGGGTAGCCCCGCCCCCCCGCGCGGGTGCCGTGAAATGTCGGGTAGCCCCACCCCCCGCGGGTGCCGCCAAATGATGGGTACCCCCCCGCGATTTGCGCGGGTACTCACCCCCCCGCCGGCAAAAAGTCCTGGTGGCCGTCCCGGTTGAGGAGCGGCCCCAAAAACAGACTGCAGCCACCCCCCACCAAGCCAATCATCAGTCCCACATGCAGCTGGGCAGCATGGCTCAAACCCCCAGAAAGTTCAGGCAGGGCCAAAAATCCCCCAGCAGCAAAATTCCTACCTGATAAAACTTTTCTCCCCAGACTGTGTTACCCGGGAAAGGAGGGGGGAGAATTTATAGCCTATCCTCCTCTGCACACTGCACTTCTCATGACCACTCCCCCCTGGCTTGTAAAGGTTTCTGTTAACTCTGTCATGCCCTGCCCTACGCTTATGGCTTGTTGTTTTTGCTCCGGGCCTCTCTTTTTTAGCTTTCAGCGCTGTTGCACTTTAAAAAACAATTGCGCGGTCATGCAACACTGTACCCACTGTACATTTTTATCTTTTTTTCCCCCCACACAAATAGAGCTCTTTTTTGGTGGCATTTAATCACTATTGTTTTTTTGTTTTGTTTTTTCTAAACAAAAAAAAAGGAAAAGTTGAGTTTTTTTTTTCATATTTTCTGTTATACAATTTTGCAAACGGGTAATTGTTCTCCTTCATTGATGTGTGCTGATGAGGCTACATGAATAGGCTGCACTGATGAGGTTGCACTCATGGGCACTGATAGGCTGCACCAATAGGCATTGATATGTGGCACCGATGAGGGGGCACTGATAGTCTGCACTGATTATCAGGAAATTGATGATCAGTGCCCTGATTATCAGTGTAGATGTCCCTTTCACACATGCCGGTTACCGTCTCTCCTCACGCTGTCAGAATGCCAATAACCGCCAAGTGTGTTTACATCTTGATCAGCTGTGAGTGGACACAGCTGATCATGTGGTAAAGGACCGCTGTGATTGGCCCTTAACCTCGATCCGTGATCAACTGTGTCCAAAGAACACAGCGTTCACAGAGTGTGCACCGCAGCAAGCATGTGGTTCTGGGAGGAGGTCATTCAGCTACCAGGAGCAACTCTGACAATTTGGCAACCTTTACAGGGCTCTGGGAATTCAGCCCGGATCTGTGGGACCTCAGGATTTGATTGAAATCCCAGGACAGTCCCACAGAAACCAGGATGATTGGGAGGTATGAATATGTCACACTGCAAGTGCCGTGCAAGTTCAGCTGAACTCAAACAATTTCACTCCCGCTTGTCAGTCATGATTTCAGCCGCGATTACAGAGTTTCTGCACAGATGTTAATGTAAATCGTTGGCTGAAATCACAAAAAGTAGTACAGAAACTACTTTTGGAAATCTGTGCAGCGCTGCAGAAGCGGCGTTGCACCGATTAGGACGGTGCTATTGCCGCTGATTTGACATGCGATTTGTCAAATTGCATGTCAAATCGCACCAGTGTGAACCAGGGCTTATAGTTTTGATTCTCTTCATTCAGTTTTGTATCCAGTCAGACAGCAAATCAAGCAACATTTTTGTCGCTTGCACTATTTTACTGGCACAGAAGTAGGACTTACATTGTAAAGCCGATTGGTTTTCTGATGGCACGGATTCCACATTATAAAATAAATGGCACCCCTGGGCCTCTGCTTACAGCAAAGCATTTATGATGTAGGTGTGGGAAAGTGTGTTATTTACACTCAGTCCTGCACCCACATAGAGTTTAGTATAAACCCAGCTTTGCAGTGTTTCATTATAATTTCACGCAAAATTCCCCAAGTCGATGGGTTATATTGTACTATAAAAAACAAACATATAAATGTTCCTATGAACCCAGAGGGCCATGATGGACTGATGCTGTTGAATTAATCACATGAATTTTGTCAGGTGTAGTACACATTGCACTTGTGCGGCATCACTCTTACAGAAGCAATACAAGCATTAAAATGAGAAAACTTAAAGGGTCACTAAAGGGAAACATTTTTTTTTTTGCTGAAATGACTGTTTACAGGGTATAGAGACATAAAAGTTAACCGATTCCTTTTAAAAATGATTAAAAATAGATAAAAATCAAACATATAATGTGCCTGCAGGTTAGTTTAATTTTTAAACTGTTTTTTTTTTGTGATGTAAAGAGACACACAGAACAAAAACAAACAAATACAGGACAGTGTTTTGTTTTTAAAATTAATCTGAGGAGTTTTAGACACACAGTAATGACAGCTTGGACCACAGTGAATAGCTGCCATGAGATTTTTCATAAGGAGCCAGACAAGCAGGAAGTGTGGAGATCAGAGCAGAATTACAGCAACTTCAAAGCAAAAACGAACAATGAGGGCATGAAACCAGGACTGCAGTAAGGTAGAGGAAGCTATTTTATATAAAAAATAAATTCCTTTAGTGATCCTTTAAGCCTCATGAACACTGAATGATAAAAAACACTGATATTAGGGGTGTCTGTTTTTTGTTTTCTGACTCTAAACGCCCCTCCATGTTAGCGGTCCAGAGGAAAGAAATTTGGGGGAGCTGGGCAGACGGCCTGTGTGCATGAAGCCTTACATGTAGGCCATGTAAGTCAGTTTAAACTTCAGGCTATGTGGGACATCAAACACGAACACTTTCTACCTACAATTGAGAGAACAAGAAGTGATGTGGTGGGAAAATGTACTCAATCTGACAAACCTCTGTAACCTTGTTATCAGGCCTGCAGAGTGCAAAAGGAAGGAAATGAATGTTGAGATAGACACAAATATCTCTATGGCTGTGCCAAGTGTGCAGATCACAAGTTTCAAGATACTTTTAAATGTTTTAGTGAAATGAACTGAATGCCATTACTTCCAGTTCTGCTTTTTTAGTAGCATTTAAAGCATACATAAAGCACAAGCTTTTTTCGTTTTGGATAGCGTAAGGAATAGTTTAAAGGTTAAAGGCGAAGTTCACCTTTGTTCACATTTCCCCCCCCCCCTAAATTCCAGCTCCCCTATGTACCAATATAGCATTAATGTACGTATTTTGCAAAAACAAAACAGCCTTTCATTTATTCTACACAGGCTTACCTCACTCTTTTTATAGCTGTTCAAAAACACTGCTCAGTCACTTCTGCTTTACTTCCTGGTCAGACTTTAGGTCATGACACAGGAAGGAGTTGACCAGCTGAGGGTAGATGATGCAGGGTGTGTGCTAATGTGATCAGCTGATCAACTCCTTCCTGTGTCATGACCTAAAGTAAGACAGAAGTAATCGTGCAGTGTTTTCGAACAGCTATGAAGAGACTGAGGTAAGCCTGTGTAGAATTAATAAAAAGCTGTTTTATTTTTGCAAAATAAGTACATTAATGCTATTTTGGTACATAGGGGAGCTGGAATTTAGGGGGGGGAACTGTGAACAAAGGTGAACTTAGCCTTTAACCTTTAAACTATTCCTTACTCTATTCCAAAACTAAAAAAAAAAAAGCTTGTACTTTGTGTATGCTTTAAATTCTACTTAAAAAGCAGAACTGGAAGTAATGGTATTCAGTTCATTGTACTAAAACATTTACTAGTGCCTTGACACTTGTGATCTTTAAGTTCACCTTCAAGAACATGTTACAAGTTCCCACTTTTTTAGAGTGGAACATGTAACATAGTCCTGCTCCTGAAGTTCTGAACCCCCCCCCCCCCCCCCCCCAAGTGACAGCGGGACAGGGATCTTCCCCCTGCACCCGCTGTCACAATTTAAAAAGAGCGCAGTCATGTAGAGTTCTGTGAATGAGTAGACTACAAGTGCAGTCAGCCTTTGCGGCTGACAGCTTGTAGCTTTCAATAAACTATAAGAGCGCTGGTGAGCATCCTCATAATTCATTGGATCTTCCTAGACTGAAGAACTGCCTGCCTGTTTTGGAGCCTGACGCACCCATGATCTGCTGATCAAGGGTGAAATGCTTTTTAGGCTCCTAAAAACAAAAAAATATTCTTAAGGGGAACTGATCCTTTAGAGCTGAACTCCAGAAGAGTAAAATGTTCCCTTGGATACACTGTAAAGGAAAGCTTTATTGAGAAAGAGGGAGGTGGTCATTGCTGATTTGTCTGGCTGATTAATGAAAGGAAGGAAGCGGACCTTTTATTCATCCACCCATCCTACAACAGGGTAGGACAGAAAACAGAGCACCCAGTCCTCCTCTTTTCGTAGCACGGGCTTGGGACCGGCCACACAGCCGGAGAACAGAGCTTGGTGCCCGAAGACCTGGTAGCCTAATGGCCCATACACACGATCCGAATATCAGACGAAAACGATCGTCCGATGATGGATCGTACGATTTTCGGATCGTGTGTACACTACTTTCGAGAGCCGATCACGACCGTTCATCCGATATTATTCGATCGGACAAGCGCGAAAATTTTCCTTGTACGATGTCAGATCGTACGATTTTCGTTTAGTCAGTACAGTTGTCGTCCGACAATACAATACAAATACATTACAACACATGACATCACTTCCGATTTTTTTTTTTTTATTTCTGTCGTACGAGAATTTTCGTGACTTTAATAACCTATTTCATTTTACTTGCGACTATTAAGCGAAAAAAGTCGTACCATCCGTCGTACGATATTCGGATTGTGTGTACGGGCCATAAGGATGAGCTCCGGCGTGTAAGCACAGTCCACGTGCAGAGCCTGCCAGGAAGTCGGCACCGCGCTACGCTAATCGCAGGGAGACATTGTCCCAGTGCTCGGCTGCAGAGATCGGGAAATGTCTCACTGCCTCTGATTAGTGCCGACTTCCTGGCGAGCTCTGCATGTGGACTGTGCGAACACGCCGGAGCTCATCCCTATCGGAGAGTACACAGGAAGGATTGTTCATGTATTTTCTAAGGCTCCGTTCACATCTAGGCGTTGCTATTTTATGTTTTTTTGGGCGCGTTTGCAGAGTTTTTGCAGCTGTCTTGTACATGCGTTTTGAAGTTCAAAAGGTCTCCAATGTTAAGGAATTAAAACGCCTGTAATCTGCCAAAAAAGAAGCTCATGTACTTTTTTGAGCAAAGGGTGTTTTGTTTTAGACGACAGAACACTCACATGTGAACAGGGGCCATTGAAATGAAAGGGATTTGTCTTGTTGGGCTTTTTTAGAGCAGAGGCTTAGGCTCCATTCACACTAATATGTTTTTTTTTTTATGCATTTTGTAGAAATGCAGGGAAATTTTTTTACATGGTTTCCTATGGAACATGTTCATATCAATGCTTTTTTGTGCCTCTGCGTTTTTGGAAAGGGTCGGGAACTCTTTTTTTCCCACAAAAAGCAGCGTTTTGCATGTAATAGAATTTAATGGACCTGCATCCATAGCTGGTTGTTAAAGGAATGTAAAAAAAAAAAAAAACGCAAATCGCAGTAAAAAGCACCACAAAAAGCACTGCAAAAACGCTCAAAAGCAACATGCGTAGGTGTGAATCGAGCCTTAGAGCAGAAAAAAAAATAAATAGCCTAGATGTGAATGGAGCCTAAGCCCAGGTTCACAATGGGCTACTAGAATGAAGCCGTGTAAGTTAACCTCTTATGGACCGCCGCATGTACATTTACGTCGGCAGAATGGCACCGACAGGCACATCAACGTATATATACGTTGGTGCCTTGAGGTGGGTCGGGGGACCCCCCCGGTACATGCGGCGGTCCCCGCGGCTATACGAGCGATCTGGGACAAGGGGGCGTCTATTCGTTTTTGTCCGCCCCCTCCCAGCCAATCCGCGCGCTCCCCTGCTCTGCACTTCCTCCTCCTGTGTAAACACAGGAAGGGGGAAGTGATGTGATCTCTCCTCTCAGCATTTTTTTCAACCGCGCTGAGGAGAGATCACATCGCACAGTAAGTCTGCACAACACTACACTGACACACACTACACATAGGCACATTAACCCCTTGCGATCACCCTCCCCCCTGTCACAGTGTCACTAAATGCAGTAATCATACATGTATGATTACTGTATTTAGTGTCAGTGTGACAGTTAGTTAGTGTTAGGTTCAGGGTAGCCCCCGTACCCCCCTAATAAAGTTTTAACCCCTTGATAACCGCCCTAGTTAACCCTTTCACTCCCTATTGCCAGCATCACTAAGCAATCATTTTTCTGATCGCTGTATTAGTGTCGCTGTTCCCGCTAGGTAGCTAAAAAAAATTTTTTATTGTTTTTATTTTTTTTTTTTTTTTTTTTTACTAAAGACATGTGGCTAAATAAATATTGGCCTAAATGTTTGACTAAAATTTGGTTTATTTGATTTTTCACATAATAAAAAGTAAAAAATATAGATTTCTTTTTTAAAAATGTCGCTCTATTTTTGTATATAGCGCAAAAAAATAAAAATCGCAGAGGCGATCAAATACCACCAAAAGAAAGCTCTATTTGTGGGAAGAAAATGACGCAAATTTTGTTTGGGAACCACGTTGCACGACCGCGCAATTGTCAGTTAAAGCGACGCAGTGCCAAATCGCAAAAAGAGGCCTGGTCATTTACCTGCATTTTGGTCTGGGTCTTAAGTGGTTAAGTTGAACCGCACGATTTCACTTGTCAGTCTCAATTTCGGCCGAAATCGCAAAAAGTAGTACAAAAGCGACTTTTTGAAATCGGTGCAGCGGCGCAGATGCAGCATTGCAGCGATTAGGGTGGTGCCAATGCGGCAATTGCCGGAAAACGCTGCCGATTTGACATGTCAAATCGCACTATTGTGAACCAGGACTAAATAAAATCCTAGCTCTTCAGGAACTGTTTGGACTGCTGGTGTTAGTTTCTCCCCTCAATAGCTGGTGGGCCATATGTTTCAGAGGTCTGTGGTGTACATATATTTGCAGAAGCTGCTCTGTTTCTAATTAGCACACTCATACTGCTCAGGTGGTGGTAATGAAGACAGACCTTCTCGCTTAGCAGTCGGCTGAAGAAAGACCTTGGTGAAGCCTATAATGCTTCTTCGGGGCAGTTCCGTACATGCTGTAAAGTTTTCTAAAATTGCCCAATTCATATACTGTAGTTTATTTATCATATTAACTGGCGTTTCACTTTAAAGAACAGTAAGTGGTTATATGAGGTTTTTATGCACTAATCAGATAATTCGGAAACATCGGACATCACCCCATGTAATAAATTTAGAAACAGGTTTCATAACAATTTCACTTCCTTGTATGAGCTATCATGTGTCAGACTTGGCCAGTCATCTGTTTGCTCTCTTTGTAGACAGGTGTGATTCATCCATACTCACCTGATACCTGTCTGTTGGGTCTCTTCCAGAGGAGAAAATAAGAAAGGTCCAGTCCTTTCCAGTCAGGGCAAACTACTGCCAGTAAACAAGTGTGTTAATGGAACTATTAATATTTAATTGCATAGCACAGCTGTTTGCACTGACTGAACCACGATTCTGAATCCCACTTACTGACCTGCACTCCGTGCTTTGTAAAAGTGACAGTGATAAACTACCAAGCAACCAATGCCATCACAAACTATGGGGTATATTTAGGGGGGGGGGGGGGGGATTGCATAGTCATTCATCCAGTGAATCTCCATTTATATTAATTTTGTCTGAACTGGGCAATAACAAATGTTGTGTAGGTTATATATTCTTTTTAACAAAAATAATTTTATAACGGGCACTAGTAAAATACAGTAAAACCTTGGTTTGAGAGTGTTTTGCAAGACAAGCACATTTTTTTAATACATTTTGACTTGATATACAAGCGATGTCTTGATATAAGAGTAGCGTCATGTCACAACTGAGTATAAAAGAGAAGAGAGGCGCCTCTAAGGCCGCATACACACAATCGAAATTATCTGCTGAAACTGTTTCAGCAGACATCGTGTGTACGGGCTAGCGGACAGGTTTGTCCATCGGACAAATTTCAAAGCATGCTTTGAAATTTGTCCGCTACAAACCTGTCCGTCGGATATGTCCGCTGGTTAGTACACTAACTAGCAGACAGAAATGTCCGTGCATGCGTCGAATGGATTCGACGCATGCGTGGAAGTATTTTACTTCCTGGAGTGGTGGCGTGGCGGCGTTCCCTGGCCGAGGGGATTTTCATCCGATGGTGTGTACACACCGTCGGACGAAAATCCGGAGGAGACATGTCCGCTGGAAACGGTTCGTCGGACATGTTTTAGCGTACATGTCCCTCCGTGTGTACGCGGCCTAAGTGTAGAATATGGTTACATTTAATAAAGGTACAACATTTAGCAACTCGCATTGTTGATGATTAAAGGGGGCACATCAAAGTAAGCATGCATTCAGGGTGAAGCTGTCTACATAGACCATCCTCCTCACCACCATCGATGTTGTCCCTTCCATCAGGGCTGGTGCAAGGATTTTTGACACCCTAGGTAAAACCTAATTTTGACGCCTCCCTTGGCTTCACCCCCTTTGCCCTGCCCATGTATAACCCACCTTTTTAATGAAGTGCCCATCGAGTTTAGCCTCACCAGCGCCCATCGAGTTTAGCCTCACCAGCGCCCATCGAGTTTAGCCTCACCAGCGCCCATCGAGTTTAGCCTCACCAGCGCCCATCGAGTTTAGCCTCACCAGCGCCCATCGAGTTTAGCCTCACCAGCGCCCATCGAGTTTAGCCTCACCAGCGCCCATCGAGTTTAGCCTCACCAGCGCCCATCGAGTTTAGCCTCACCAGCGCCCATCGAGTTTAGCCTCACCAGCGCCCATCAGTTTAGCCTCACCAGCGCCCATCGAGTTTAGCCTCACCAGCGCCCATCCATTTTAGCCTCACCAGCGCCCATCCAGTTTAGCCTCACCAGCGCCCATCCCTCAGCGCCCATCCCTCACCAGCGCCCATCCCTCACCAGCGCCCATCCCTCACCAGCGCCCATCCCTCACCAGCGCCCATCCCTCACCAGCGCCCATCCAGTTTTAGCCTCACCAGCGCCCATCCAGTTTAGCCTCACCAGCGCCCATCCAGTTTAGCCTCACCAGCGCCCATCCAGTTTAGCCTCACCAGCGCCCATCCAGTTTAGCCTCACCAGCGCCCATCCAGTTTAGCCTCACCAGCGCCCATCCAGTTTAGCCTCACCAGCGCCCATCCAGTTCAGCCTCACCAGCGCCCATCCAGCGCCCATCCCTCAGCGCCCACCAGCGCCCATCCCTCAGTTTAGCAGCGCCCATCCAGCGCCCATCCCTCAGCGCCCATCCAGTTCCTCAGCGCCCATCCCAGTTCAGTTCCTCAGCGCCCATCCCAGTTCAGCGCCCATCCAGCGCCCATCCAGTTCCTCAGCGCCCATCCCTCAGCGCCCATCCAGTTCAGCGCCCATCCAGTTCCCAGCGCCCATCCAGTTCAGCCTCACCAGCGCCCATCCAGTTCAGCCTCACAAGCGACCACCAGCGCCCATCCAGTTCAGCCTCACCAGCGCCCATCCAGTTCAGCCTCACCAGCGCCCATCCAGTTCAGCCTCACCAGCGTCCATCCAGTTCAGCCTCACCAGCGTCCATCCAGTTCAGCCTCACCAGCGTCCATCCAGTTCAGCCTCACCAGCGTCCATCCAGTTCAGCCTCACCAGCGTCCATCCAGTTCAGCCTCACCAGCGCCCATCCAGTTCAGCCTCACCAGCGCCCATCAATGAATGTTTTCTTGCTTCCATTCATTTGGGACAGCTCTGACACTATCTGCAAATGGAGCTGCCTGCTGATGCTGAGACTTGCTTGCTCCAGAGAAAAGAGAGTAGGAACACCAGTGGCCGGGCACCCTAGGCAGCAGGGCAACCTAGGCGGCTGCATAGTTTGCCTAGTGGTAGCATCGGCCCTGCCTTCCATGCTGTGTCTCACGAGCAGTTCAAGCCACGCTTTCAGAGCCCTCTACTACAGGGTAGTCTTTCTTCCTGGGCACGATTACAGACTGACAGCGGTGAGAGCCGGGGGTGCGGGGGTTGATCTATGTGGACAGCATTACCCAAGATGGCTGTGCCATGTGCCTCTTTCAACCATGTGAGTTGCTAAATGTCGTACCTTCATTAAAGGTAACCATATTGCTACACTTAGAGGCGCCTCTCTTCTTTTATACTCCGTAGCTCCTGCTGTATTTTGCTTCTAATCCCCTTGTGGAGGCTTCCATTTGTGGATGGACAATTTATGGTTACGCAACCCATCACATAGCTATAATCTTTTTATATGGACTATAAACTGAAGGACCTATGAAAAAAAAGTTTTACTGTACAGCATTATGGTCACTAGCTGAACCTGAGGAGTACAGAAAAGACATACATCTTTTTAACAAGAGATAGAATGTACAAATTCTAGGAAATGCTGGAGGGAATTTGGCAAATAAATGTAACCATTGAATACAATAATCTGCCAATTCCCTCTAGCATTCTCTAGAATTGTATTTCTTTTTACAAAGAAATGTTTCTGATGCTCCTCTGCCACGTCGAGCAGCTATACTGCAGTATTTAACTACAGCCCATAATAAAAGAACATTCAGAAGAGAAAATGGCATAAAGAACATTTCTTTTTTCCCAATTTTTGCAGAAGGAATATACATTTTATTTTTTATTTATTTTTTTATAAATATTCCTCTTCTCTGTCAGCTTGCACCATTACATCATGCGAATTGACAGCAAAATTCATGCAACATCAGAGCAGGATAATTTGCATTAGCGAAATTTCATTTTCCTTCTATGAAAAACTTCTGCAGAGGATGAGAAGTGGCCATTTGCAGACGCAAAATTCACATGTATACAGTAAAAACCCATTCTTAACACAGAGCATTTCAATGGCACCCCAACAGACTGGCATTGCAGTGCAACCATCAGTAGGGTAACGGGCTACCATGTTGTGGTGTGATTTGCTAGCAATTATGCAGCAGATTACATTTTTGGGCCTATTTCAGTGAGTTGGGCAACACATTGGACCTGACTAGTATGAATTTGCCTAAAAAATACACCAACATTCTTTTCAGCACAGTTATGTACATTGTAGTTCACAATTATAATACAGATAATATTATATGGCTGTTCTAGATACAGTGTTGGCCCATACACACGATCCAAAAATCGTACAAAAAACAACACTGTCGAAATGATTGTATGATAATCTGATCCATTAGTACACACCTTTTGATAGCCGATCACAACAGTTCATCCAATATCCTATCGAAAAAGCATGAAAATGTTCATCTAATTAGTACAGTCGTTCGAAAATACAACACATTACATCACTTTTCCTCTGACATAAAAAATGAACAAAGCATATCCCTCTATAATGTTTACTTATTTCTGTCCAAGGCCCTAGTGTGGCTCCTGTATGCACTCTCATTCGTCTGCTACCTACGTTAGTCACTTGACAGCCTCAGCTGTGCATATTTCCCTATGAGACTGTATAGAGTGGGGTAGGTCAATTCCCTCCACTTATGTCTCAGATTACACTCAGCTATGCTGTGCAGTGTTTGACATCAAATCCCTGTCCCCTGCTTTCTGAAGCTCAGGAATGCTGTGTAAATTCTGGCTTGTTCTGGATTTGTTTAATCTCTGTGTATCACTTGAGGCCAGTCACTTCACTGGGTATATGTAAGGGTTTACAACTACTTTAAACTGTGTGATAAACCTCTTTTCATATTGCCCACCACATAATGCCTAAGTTATGGCAAGACCCCCAATTTGCTACACCTCATTCACACTTGCCATCATTATAGCTGGGTAAAAACAGACAAAGTGACACATTTTTCCACATATGAACACAAACATGTAATATACTGCTAGCTTTAATATTTGTTCTTTTAGAACCCTTTTACACTGGGGCGGTTTGCAAGCGCTATTGCGCTAAAAATAGAGCCTGCAAACCCACCTGAAACAGTAGGGCTTTCACACTGGAGCGGTGCGCTAGCAGGACCGCTCCAAATGTCGTGTTAGCCACATCTTTGAAGCGGTGAAGGAGCAGGGTGTTTACTGCTCCTCCACCGCTCCTTCCCATTGAAAGCAATAGGAAACTGCAGCTATACCGCCGGCAATGCGCCTTTGCAGAGGCGCAGCGCGGGCGGTATTAACCCTTTTTCGGCCGCTAGCGGGGGGGTAAAACCGCACCGCTAGCGGCCAAATCCTGCCGCAATTCCAACGGTAAAGTGCCACTAAAAATAGTGGCGCTTTATCGCCATTGCACCTCCCGCCCCAGTGTGAAAGGGGCCTTTCTTTAGCCTAGTGTTTTAGCAAATCCTGTATTTTGAAATGTTTTATAAATGTTTTG